>CM033646.1:100894332-100904733 GCA_019512145.1 Engystomops pustulosus | reverse complement strand
TTTAAAGGGGGTTTATGCGGTGGACATTTAATTAAAGGGGGGCACTTCTGATAAATGGGTTAGGATTAGATATGGAGTGGTTGTGAGGAGACCAATTGTTTTTCACAGGGACCATGATGAGGGGGTTACCCGACCCAGTCATTATCAAAAACAATATTGGGTGCAGCCAGTCCCCAGACACAAAAAGGTTAGGGATCTTTGCCCTAAGGGGCCTGAAATAATAGCAAAACATTTAAAAAAAAATGTTAAAAAAGTAAAAAATGCTAATCACCTCCTTTACCTAGAACACATGTATATACGGTACAGACCAAAAGTTTGGACACACCTTCTCATTCAAAGAGTTTTCAGTATTTTCCTGACTGTAAAAATTGTAGATTCACACTGAAGGCATCAAACTATGAATTAACGCATGTGGAATTATATACTTAACAAAAACGTTTGAAACAACTGAAAATATGTCTTATATTCTAAGTTCTTCAAAATAGCCATATTTTGCTTTTGGTACTGCTTTGCACACTTTTGGCATTCTCTTGATGTTTGCAAACTCTTGGCATTCTCTTGATGAGTTTCAAGAGGTAGTCACCTGAAATGATCCTCCAACAGTCTTGAAGAAGTTCCCAGAGATGCTTAGCACTTGTTGCCCCTTTTGCCTTCACTCTGCGGTCCATCTCACCCCAAACCATCTCAATTGGGTTCATGTCTAGTGACTGTGAGGCCAGGTCATGTGGCGTAGCACCCCATCACTCTCTTTCTTGGTCTAATAGCCCTTACACAGCCTGGAGGTATGTTTGGGTCATTGTCATGTTGAAAAATAAATGTTGGTCCAACTAAATGCAAACCGTATGGAATAGCATGCAACTGCAACTGCAAGATGGTAACCATGCTAGTTCAGTATACCTTCAATTTAGAATAAATCCCCAACAGTGTGACAAGCAAAGCACCCCCACACCATCACACCTCCTCCCCCCTGCTTCACGGTGGGAACCATTTGTTCACCTTTGGCCACTCATTTTTCTTTACTAAGCCGCTTTTTTTTAGCCATAACACAAATTTTAAAAGTATATTCAGTAGGACTATTAGTTGTGTATCCACCTGACTTCTACACAACACAACTGATGGTCCCAACTCCAGAAATCCCAAGGCAAGAAATCCCACTTATTAAACCTGACAGGGCACACCTGTGATGTGAAAACCTTTTCTGGTAACTACCTCTTAAAGCTCATCAAGAGAATGCCAAGAGTGTGCGAAGCAGTAATCAAAGCAAAAGGTGGCTACTTTGAACAACATAGAATATAAGACATAATTTCAATTATTCCACACTTTTTTGTTAAGTATATAATTACACATTTGTTATTCCATAAATTTGATCCCTTTAGTTTGAATCTAAAATTTTTGTTGTCATGAAAATACAGAAAAACTCTTTGAATGAGAATTTGTGTCCAAACCTATGGCCTGTAATGTATCTGGGAGATGCACCATAGTGATGTCACAGTAATGTACCTTGGAGATGCACCATAGTGATGTCACAATAATGTATCTGGGAGATGCACCATGGTGATGTCACAGTAAAATTGCATTAAGAATTAGATCTGGAGAGGAGAGAGGTGAGATTAGTGAGTGGAAGATCGATAATAAGGAATGTCTGGTAGGTAGGAGATTCAGTGATTGAGCAGTGAATCAGTGAGTGACATTGCAGTTAAAGGATTAGATTGTGGGGAAAGAGGGGTGGAATTAGAGAGTTTCGAGATGATTAAATCTGCCAAGTTTAAAACTAGGCCAGTGGGGGGGAATGTAGCAACATTTGCGACAAATGACTGAAAGACATAGGCTGTCCGCTGGTGCGTGCCGATTTTTTAAGATCCATAGTCTGGCATGGAGAAAAAAATGTGGATGCAGTTGCGTCATTTAATGCAGCAGTACACCTGTGGCCAACACCCATTGATCAGTGCTTGTTGTTTTGTGTTGAAAATTGCACCGCATTGGTGCAGCGAGTAAAAACTCTGTTTAATTGCTTCAGTCAGACCTATCGCAGCACCCAAGTATGGTGGAGTTCCTCTACTGGCGGCTGGAATCCCCCCACCTCAGTACACGCGGGGGGCTTTGGCTGAAAACATTGTTCAGTAGTATAAAGAATGTAGTTAAGACTATTCATATACCCCTAGGGTTAGTTTGTGAAAAAGAAGTGGATGTTCTTAGCGAGTATGGTCCGCCTTCGGTACGTCTCCTTCAAGTGGAACGTAAAGTCGTCTAATGAGCATACAACTTGGTCTTGCAGATTGCTTCAGGCAACAGTGTCTTCTTTCAGATTCCGGAGGATCTAGGACATGTCAGATGGGTGCCAATTCTCCGGGAGCCCCTCTAACTACGTTTTGCAACGTGATTTCTGTCTCGGGTAAGCCATTTAGCGCCTTTGTTGTTGTACCTTCGTTCCAACTCAAAGGAGAATCCTTGAGAGCTTGGGAGCGTAGGCATTTTCATCTTTATTCTGTAAATAGTTACACTAATGCCGGACGGAAGTTAGTGTTTAAATTCCACTGGTTTAATAATCTTTAGTACGTCCCCTTGAAAGAGCATCTCGAAGACCGATATAAATCTGTTTTCATGGCTACCCTGTCAGTAGACGTGCCCATATTTCAGGGGTGACTGCTGTGTGGCTCTGCGAGGAGGGATTGGAGCGAGGAGAATGGGTGAGGAGGTGGAGAAAATTCTGTGCCAACTCGGAGGAGTTCGCTGCCATAATGATTGTCCTGGGTAATGTAGGGGTGTGAGAAGTCCAGGCTATCTGAGCTGACCTTCCGGAGGTAGTACTCCATGGAAAGATTAAGAATGTGGAAAAGATTAGGGGTAGTAAGAATAATTAGCCCTAAAAGTCTAGTCTTACATACGTTAGATGCAACTACAACCGGATCTAATAATAGGTTAGACCGTGGAGTGGAGGGTTATTTCTTCTACCAGGGGGGGTCCGCTGTGGATATGCCTGTAAAGGGGGAGAATACTGCTGTGGGACATCTCATAAAGGGGGGAGAATGCTGTGATGGACAGTTCAAAAAAGGGGGGGGGCTTACTGCGTGCATCTAGACATTCATTAAAGGGGGACCTGTCACGCCACCAAAAGACCCCCATAATTATGCCCCCGATGAATCCGCCCAAAGCCTTCCATTATATTATGTCATTTTTAAAAAATATTATGTGGGAACTTGTTTTAAGGATCCGGCCCATTACCAATAAGGGGTCAGAGCCTTCGTCTTCTGCGGCGCCGCCAGTCAGGCGAGGTTTAACGAGAGGGCAGCCAAAAAAACACACCTCCAATAAGCCCCTGTCAGGGGGATCCTGTAAGAATAGCTGGCAGGCAGAGGTATTATTGAGTAATCGTGCCGGACTTGTCCGATGCAGCTGCACTGAAAAGAGGCGATGACGGAGCAGTTACATTTTCACAAGAGGCTGGACAGCATGTGCTATACACACAGTGCACGGCCTGTTACGCCTGATTCCCTCCTTACTTTGTTTCCCCTTGTCCTGTCTGGTTTCCCAACCTTTCCCCCCCCCCCCATTTATGTTATGATTCATGTGGGGATTGTCTCCTCCCCTGGGAATAGTTTGTTGTGTTGGGGGTCTTTTGTTTTCTTTTTTTAATTTTTGTTTTTTTGTGAGTTTTGGGGCTTTTTTTCGCCTGTGTTGTGCTTGGTGACAGGTGCAGCGCGCCGTCTTTTAAAGGGGGTTAGTGGGTGGGACATTAATATTTAAGGGTTTTGCGGTTCACGGTGGCACTTCTGTGCTAACTGGCGTCTCTTATGGATTGTGACTAGGGGTGGGCTTTTAGTGGTGTCGTGATGGGCGGACAAACTTGTTTTTTCGACAGGGGAACAATTAGAGGAGGTGGGTTACCAAAATACCCTAGTCATTATCAAAAAAATATGGAGTTTGCTGCGAGTAGTCCCCCGACACAAAAGAGGTCGGGAATTTTGCCCATGGGGGCCTGATGAACACCGGAAACTAAAATATGTCTATATCTCACGTTTCTTCAAAAATAGCCATTTTTGCTTTTGGGTAGCTGCTTTGCACACTCTTGGCTATCTCTTGATGTTTTGCACACTCTTGATTCTGTGATGCCGTTTTCAAAGATTCGGTAGTCCCTTAAATATCCTCCACGTCTTGAAGGAAGTTTCCACAGAGATGCTTAGCACTTGGGTGCCCCTTTTGCTTACACTCTGCGGCCATCCTCACCACAAACCATATCAATTGGGTCTATGTCTAGTGCTGTTGAGGCCAGGTAGTGGCGTAGCCCCCCATCACTCTCCTTCTGGCCTATAGCCCTTACACAGCCTGTGAGTATGTTTGGGTCATTGTCCATTGAACAAAAAATGTTGTCCAACTAACATCAAACGTATGGAATAGCATGCCCCTGACAACGCATGATGTAGTAAACCAGATGCAGTTCAGTCACCTTCATTTCAGAATAAAATCCCAACAGTGGGAAAGCAAAGCCCCACATACAACCTCTCCCTTTCACGTGGCATGGTTCACCTTGGCTCATTTTTTCTTTCAAGCCGCTTTTTTTAGCCGCATAATACAAAGTTTTGAAAGTATATGTCGTAGGAACATAGTTGTGTATCCACCTGACTATGCCACAACAACAACTGATGTCCCAACTCGAAACCGGCCAAGAAATCCCATTATTAAACCTGACAGGCGCCACTGTGATGTGAAACCTTTTCGTGATGACTACCTCAAAGCTCATCAAGAGAATGCCAAGAGTTGTTAGCTATTAACAATAATCAACCAAGGAGCGTGGCTACTTTGCAGACCATAGAATATACGACATAATTTCAAGTCTATCTCACACTTTTTGTTAAGTATTAATTCACAGTGTATCCATATTTGATCCCTTAGTTGAATCTAAAATTTTTATGTGTCATGAAAATACAGAAAACTCTGAAAATGAGAATTTGTGTCCAAACCTATGGGACTGTAATCGTATCTGGGATGATGACCATTAGTGGATGTCACGTAATGTCCGGAAAGAGACACCATAGTGACGTGTCACAGTAGCAAAGCTAGAGAGGAGATACACTACTTAGTAATGTCACATTACAAACCCTGAAAGTGGTGCACCATAGTTATATGACAGTAATGTACCTGGAGGATGCACCAATAAGTGATGTCAAATAATGTCTGAGAGAGCACATATAGTATTGCTCACAGTAATTGTACCTGAGAGATGCCCACAGTGATGTACACGTGAAAGCAACCTGGGAGATGCACATAGTGATTGTCCAGTAATGTTACGTGAAAGAGCAACTATGTGCTGTCACAGTAATGCACGTGGGAGAGACCCACATGATGTCACAGTAATGTATCTTCGCGAGATTCAGCATATGATGTAACAGTATTTACCTGATGAGAGTGCACCATAGTGATTGTCACAGTATTTACCTGAAGCAGCACATAAGAATTATTCAGTAATGTCCCGGAAGGCTAACCTATGATGATGTCACAGTAAATGGTACCTGGAAGAAGCCACCTAAGTGATGTCACAGTAATGTACCTTGGAGATGCACCATAGTGATGTCACAATAATGTATCTGGGAGATGCACCATGGTGATGTCACAGTAAAGTTACTGAGAGAAAAATAACAGACCATTAAAGAAAAAACAGCCACTGAATATAATGTAGGTAAAATTACAAGAAACGACGACACTTAGGTCGAAACAAATATTAATAAAAAAATTGAACGACAAATCCAAATTTTTTAGAACGACCGAGAAGAAACGTCGACCCGGACAGAGGGCGGGGAAACTCACCAAAAAGAAAATAACAGCTATAAGAACAGAAACACAACTAAAAGACAAAGAGTCCATTTCAGATCAAAAAATCTTTAATTTAAGCAGTTACACATTAAATGAAGGAGAAAATAAATTACTACAAAAAGGTCTAAAGTTTGCACCGACGGTTCGTTTTGACAAATTCAACGCTTTCATCGGTTTGAAAAAATTTATGCGAAATCTCGCAATTAAGAAATACTTCATCAAACGTCCAATAACATCAAATATTTCTGTTTATCAGACCTGATAACCCATACAACGCTCAAACCAAAGTCCAGGTAAATCCACTCAGTGAATATTCTGAAGCGTTTAAAGTCTTTCAACATTTGGTCATAAAGGATATCAGAAAAATTAAAGATAGAAACTCTAACAAAGAGATGTATACAAGTAACTTAGAACATAGAGAACAGATGGCCATTCTTTCCTTACAGAAAAATAATGATATAGTTATCCGTCCGGCTGATAAGGGGGGCAGCATAGTTGTGCAAAACACAGCAGACTATCGTAAAGAAGCTTTATGAATATCGGGAGATAAACGAACATATCAGCTTTTAAAATCAGATCCCACTAATAAATACAAAAGAGAATTGGAAGAATTAATAAAAAATGGTGTGACTTCAAGGATCTTAAATAAAAAGAAGGCCCAGTATATCAACACCCCAACCCCTAGAATTTCTGTTATGTATCATATCCCCAAGATACACAAATCAGAAACGGCGCCCCCAGGCCGACCGATAATATCGGGAATTGGATGTTTGACGTCCAATTTATCAGAATATATAGATCACCTATTGCAACCTCATGTTCAGCGATTACCTGCCCATCTGAAAGACACGACACATGTTCTACAAATTTCAAACACAATTAAGTGGGAACCACATTTTATAATTGGAACTCTAGATGTCACATCACTATATACTGTGATAGAACACACTAAGGGATGTGAGGCAGTACATTACTTTCTGAAAAAATCCGGACTTTTGCCAAATTTATAAATCAACTACAAAGGAGATTGTATAGAATTCATTCTCAATCATAATTACTTTAAATATGAGGATTCATTTTATTTGCAAACCTGGGGTACAGCCATGGGGACCAGATTCGCACTAAGTTACGCCAATTTATACGTGGGGAAATGGGCGGACGCCAACATTTTTCCCACTGGCAGACTTGCTGCGAATCTGGTCCTCTGGCGTAGATTTATCGACAACGTGGTGTTTGTATGGTCAGGGGGGGAAGAATGGCTCCTACAATTCTTCAACAATATAAATAAAATCGATTACTACCTGGAATTCACACCCACTTTCAGTCGAGAATCCATTAATTTTCTTGACATAACTATCTATATTGAGGATGAGATGATTAAGACCAGGACATTTAATAAACCTACAGACAGAAACAGCTTCATCCTAAAAACCATTTGTCATCTCCCAATTTGGCTAGATGCCATACCAAAAAGTAAATTTTTGCATCATTGCAGAAATTGCACGGATGTAGAAATATTTAAAGAGGAAGCAACAATACTACAACAAAAGTTCATTAATAAAGGATATAATAAAACTCCTCTTTAAACCACTGAAACAATTGTCATGAACATGTGTAGATCCGATTTATTGAAAGATAGGGAAATGACAGACGAGGAAAACACAAATGGGAAGGAATCGGTGGAAAAGAACTGTATAGAGGTGCCAATTATAACCCAGTACACACAAGATCAAAACATTTTTAAAAACATTGTAGCTCGTCACTGGAATATCTTGTCTCAGGACAAAACAATAGGCCAGTATCTATCAAAGAAACTGAAGTTTATTTTTAAAAAGGCTAAAAACATTGGAGGCCTAGAACCAAAAAATTCCACGACATTTATAGAAAAAATTTTTCTGCAGAACAACGGCTTTTTTCCATGCAGACAGTGTATGGCATGTAAGATCGCCAAAAATAAAAAGATTATTAAAACATTCAGACCTATGGATAAGTATAAAATCAAAAGCCAATTAACTTGGCGAACAAAGGGAGTCATATATTGTATTGTATGTCCCTGCAATAAATTTTATATAGGTCGAACAAAAAGAATGCTGAAAGATCGCATTAATGAGCACAGAAGAAATATTGAAAAGCAAGTCGAAGAACACTACAAAAAGTTCCATCAGGGACAATTTGAAAAATCACAATTTTTTGCCATAGAAAAGGTCCAACGAAACTGGAGAGGTGGAGACTACATCTCCCAAATGTCGCGCTCAGAGAGTAAATGGATTTTTTTACTCAATACATTGGCCCCAATTGGGCTCAACAAGGAAATAGAATTGTTCGCATTTGAGTAAAAAATACTGATATTTTAGTCTATATATATATAAAATATTAACAATATACAGAGACACACTCATAGTGCATATTTTCAGATTGTTCATGCATATTTTTAATGCAACTCATCTTTTAAGAAACACTTAATGAATAAAAAACTTATGTTTTTAGCTGATATCACTACTACCATATATACTCGAGTATAAGCCGACCCAAGTATAAGCCGAGGCCCCTAATTTTACCACAAAACCTGGTAAAACCTATATATTTTTTACTCGAGTATAAGCCGAGTTTGGGTTTTCAGCACATTTTTTTGTGCTGAAAAACTAGGCTTATACTCGAGTATATAAGGTATATACACATTGAATAGTGTGAAACGATGGTTAATAAACACACACTTATTTTTGCTCCACTGACCTGACCTGACAGTAGTATAAAATACGCTTCCCACACAGTGACAGACAGCCCTGACGAGGGAGACAGCATTAGTCTCAGAAACGCGTTGGCCGAATTTTGTCCCTCTGGACTTACCGTTACCTGGCGACGTCACCGTACGGAATCCACCGGAACTGTGCTTGGAGTGTATAGCCACCGGCCGTGGCTCCACTCCTCACGCAGTGTATGCTGTTCAGTTTACAAAAACGCCAAGTGGATTAGCTCTCTGGATGGATACAAGTGTGCAATGAAAGTCTGAATTCCTCTGACCGATGGTTTATCCAGCCTGTGAGGAATAACTGCAGCTTTATTACAGGTACCAACATATACTACACACACGCACATTAACACACCAACTGTGACTTATGACTTCCAATTTGTTGTTTCACAGATATATAGGTGTAGTTTCCCGTGTGCGGACGTAGTGTGTACTGTAGGCATCACAGCTGCGTTAGTTATGCACACTTTTATTTATTTTATTTGAACTTTCATTTTAAATGTTATTGTTTGTAGGTATTATATTCTGTAATAAAGTACCTGGGAAATGCACAAATTTAATGTCACAGTAATTTACCTAGTGTGATGTCACATTAATGAACCTGGGAGATTCATCATAGTGATGTCACAGTAATGTAACTGAGAGATGCGCCATAGTGATGTCACAGTATTCTACCTGGTAGATGCCCCATAGTGCTGTCACAGTAATTTACATAGGAGAAGCACCATAGTGATGTCACAGTAATTTACATAGGAGAAGCACCATAGTGATGTCACAGTAATGTACCCGAGAGATGCACCATAGGATATTCACAGTAGGTCACGTAATGTCCCCCTGACGGATAAACCATAATGATGTCACAATAATGGTAGCTGGAGATTTGCACCATAGTGAGGTCCCAAATAGTGGTACTGTGAGCCCCGCGTCGCTAAAGACACTTTTAGAGCTGACGATCCCAACCAATCCCATGGGTCCGTATGGGGGGATTCACAATTCACTATTGTAACCTTGGGAGGACTTGAGGCAACCCTGCACACGCGAGAGATGTCACAATAACATAGCGCTTGGTACGCTTATATTGTGTCGAAGGAGGAGACAAACTGCATACACCTAAATAATGGGGACGCATTGATATGGGGATGTCACAGTAACTGTTAGTAATGAGTTGCTGCTTGCTTTGAGAGAGAATAGAAAAAAACAGTACTTGTCACAGTTTTCAATGGAATAATGGGCAGATTCCGAACTTTCCTTTTTCTACACCCTAGTGTAGCTAGGCGCTCCATCCTAGTGTAGCTATGGCTGATGCAAAAGGGCGATGCCACCTAGTGATTCTCTGTCCAAAGTATAGCAGTAGATTGAGGTACCTGCGGCATACACAAAATGCCACAAACAAATTGACGCTTTAGTTGGTTTATTTTCTTGTTTGTCACAGTAATTTATATAGGAGATGCACATAGTATTTTGTCACAATTAATGAACCTGGCTGGAGTTGAAAACCCGGATCTATCATAGTGAGTCATAAGTATAGTATTCTGACTTTATAATGCCGGTCAGGGTAGATGCCCCACCCCATAGTGCTTTTCACCGCCCCTCAATTTACATCGGAGATGCACCAGTGTTGCTGCATAGTGATGTCACAGTAATGTAACTGAGAGATGCGCCATAGTGATGTCACAGTATTCTACCTGGTAGATGCCCCATAGTGCTGTCACAGTAATTTACATAGGAGACGCACCATAGTGATGTCACAGTAATGTACCCGAGAGATGCACCATAGTGATATCACAGTAATGTCCCTGAAGGATAAACCATAATGATGTCACAATAATGTACCTTGGAGATGC
>CM033646.1:100860911-100888486 GCA_019512145.1 Engystomops pustulosus | reverse complement strand
ATGCACCTGTGATGTTCAAAGGTACAGTACGGGAAAAAAATGCACCTATTGATGTCACGTAATGTCCCTGGGCGTTGATCATAGTGATGCACAGTAATGCCTGGGATGGTGCACCCTAGTTATTTCATAGTAAACATACCTGATCGAAGACCAGAGTATGTCACAATAAGTGTCTGGGAATGCACCATCAGTGATGCACAGTAATTTACCAGAGAGAGTTCACATATGTGATTGTCCAGATAATGTACCTGGAGAGCATTCAGACATATAATAGTAATGAGTGTATGAGAGATGCACCATGAGTATGTCCAATTTCAGTAATGAACATGAGAAATGCACCCTAGTAGTGATTCACAAGGTAATATACTGGGGATGACGGCCATAGTGTGTTGTCAACTAATGTAACTGGGGGAGTGCCCATAGTTGTATATAATAGTGTCCTGTGGAGAGAGCACACATAGTGCATGGCACAGTATGTACCTGGGGGATGACACCATAGTGATGTTTCACAGTAATGTAACCTTGGGATGCACCAGAGTATGTAACCGTAATGTACCTGAGTTGCACCAAGTGATACACGGTAATGTTCTTGGAAGAGATGCACCATAGTGATGTCCACAGTTTAAATGTACGAGAGTCTGCACCATTTGATGTCACAAGTAAGGACCTGGGGGACCAGTTCAGTAAGAGTAGCTGTCACCATAGTGATGTCAATGACTGACGGACAGATGTCACGTAATGACTAGGGAGATGCACCCACTGTGAGTCACAGTAATGTTCTGGAGATTGCTCCCTAGGAATTCAAAGTAATGGATCTTGGGAGATCCCCACAATCGTGTGTACAGTTATTAGCACCCTGGAAGATGCACCATTAGTGCATGTCACAGATGTACGATGAATTGCACCCAGTGATGTCAGAATGTTGCAGATGAGCGATGCACACATGAAGCATCAGTTATGTACTAGGAGATGCACCATAGTGATGTCACTATGTATCTGGGAAGATGCACCATAGTGTGTCAAGTAGACTAGAGCGAGAGTCACCATAGCTGTGTACTAGTAATGTTCCTTGGAGGGATGCACCATAGTGATGTCACAAGTAATAGTACTGCGGAAGATGCACACTAGTGAGTCGTCACAGTACATGGTACCTGAGGGATGCCCTCAAATGATGTCACAGTAATGTTACCTGGAGATGCACCATAGTGATGATCACAGTAATGTCCTGGAGACTGAACTCATAGTGTGATGCAAGTGAATGTACCTAGAGATGCACCATAGTGTTGTACAGTAATGTAACCGAAGGATTGCACCATATGTGATTGACACGTAATGTAATGGAGATGACACATAGTGATGTCACAGTATGTACCAGGAGAGTTTGCACTCATATGTGATGTCACAGTTAAGTGATCGCGCAGATGAACCATAGTGATGTCACAGTAAGTACTGAGGAGATGCCATCGTGATGTCACAGTAATGTAACCTTCAAAATGCCACCATATGATAGTCCACACGTTAATTACCATGAGAGATGCCCATCAGTGAATCACAGTCAGTACTCCAGAGGAGATGCACCATAGTGATTCAAGTATGTAGCGATGTAAGGAGATGCACACTACTGATGTCCATTAATTGTCCCTAGGGGATTGCACCATAGTGATGTCACAGTAATGTTTACTGAGGAGTTGACCTTAGTGATGTCACCGTATGTCCTGGGAGTAGGCACCATAGTGATGTCACAGTATTGCACCTGAGAAATTCACCATAGTGATGTCACAGTAATGTTCCAGGGAGTAGCACCATAATGATGTCACAGCAATGTATCTTGGGGTTGCACCATAGTGATGTCACAGTAATGTTCCTGAGAGATGCACCATAGTGATGTCACAGTAATGTACCTGGGAGATGCACCATAGTGACGTCACAGTAATGTTACTGAGAGATGCATCATAGTGATATCACAGTAATGTACCTGAGAGATGCACCATCGTGATGTCACAGTAATGTTCCTGAGAGATGCACCATAGTGATGTCACAGTAAAGTACCTGGGAGATGCACCATAGTGACGTCACAGTAATGTACCTGAGAGATGCACCATAGTGATGTCACAGTAATGTTCCTGGGAGTTGCACCATAGTGATGTCACAGTAATGTATCTTGGGGTTGCACCATAGTGATGTCACAGTAATGCACCTGACAAATTCACCATAGTGATGTCACAGTTATGTACCTGAGAGATGCACCACAGTGATGCCACTGTAATATGCAGATGAGAGATGCACCATAATGATGTCACAGTAATGTACCTGAGAGATGCACCATAGTGATGTCACAGTAATATGTAGCAGAGAGATGCACCATAGTGATGTCACAGTAATGTACCCGGGGGATGCACAATAGTGATGTCACAGTAATGTCCCTGGGAGATGCACCATAGTGATGACACAGTAATGTACCTGAGAGATGCACCATAGTGATGTCACAGTGATGTACCTAGAAAATGCACCATAGTGATGTCACAGTAATATGTAAATGAGAGATGCACCATAGTGAAATCACAGTAATCTACCTGGGAAATGCACCATAGTGATGTCACAGTAATGTATCTTGGTGTTGCACCATAGTGATGTCACAGTATTGCACCAGAGAAATTCACCATAGTGATGTCACAGTTATGTACCTGAGAGATGCACCACAGTGATGTCACTGTAATATGCAGATGAGAGATGCACCATAATGATGTCACAGTAATATGTAGCAGAGAGGTGCACCATAGTGATGTCACAGTAATGTACCTGGGAGATGCACCATAGTGATGTAACAGTAATGTACCTGGGAGATGCACCATATTGATGTCGCAGTAATATGTATTATAGAGATGCTCATAGTGATGTCACAGTAATATGTAGAAGAGAGATGCAGCATAGTGATGTCACAATAATGTAGCTTGGAGATGCAACATAGTGATGTCACAGTAATGTCCCTGGGAGTTGCACCATAGTGATGTCACAGTAATGCTCCTGGGAGTTGCACCATAGTTATGTCATAGTAACATACCTGATAGAAGCACCATAGTGATGTCACAATCATGTACCTGAGAGATGCACCATAGTGATGTCACAGTAATATGCAGATGAGAGTTTCACCATAGTGATGTCACAGTAATGTACCTGGGAGATGCAACATAGTGATATCACAGTAATGTGTCTGAGAGATGCACCATAGTTATGTCACAGTAATATACCTGAGAGATGCACCATAGTGATGTCACAGTAATTTATCTTGGGGATGCGCCATAGTGGTGTACATATTGCCCTGAAAATTGCACCATAATGATGCACAGTAATTTGTACTCGGGAGCACCATAGTGATGTCACAGTAATGTACTGGGGGGGATGCAACCCTGTGATGTACCTAGGACAGTGTGGCGAAGCTAGGGCACGGGTGACAGAGGGTGGCAATCGGCAGCCCTTTTATGGGCACCCAGCACAGAATTTTACCAAGGCTTCCTCCTGCAGTCCAAGACAACCCAGGACCTGCCATGCTCCGTGCTATTTTAAAGTGACACCTACTGGCTGCCGGACTTAGGGGAGAGAGAAGTGTGGACAGAGATGATCATTGGAGTCTCGTGCTTTGGGTGCCCTGATCTTCCTCTTTAGGGGCCCCTGGAGGGAAGCTACAATCCAAAATTTCTCTGCGTTCTATTGTATGGGTTCTCAGGAACACCAATACCAATTGAAAACTTTTGATTGCGAGATCAAGGGGTTACTGCTAATTGTATGTTTGACTTTGCGACATAAAATGGTTGTTTGGTTGTAGTTTGGGCATCTGTATCTAACCGGTTCGCCATAACTTGCCTAGGAGATGCACCATAGTGATGCACCGTAATGTCCTGGGAGAGTGTTGTAACCATGTGATGGACCCGTAATGTCCCTGGGAGATGCACCATAGTGATGACTACCGTAATTGTCCCGGGGGCATTGCAACCTAGTGAGACCACCGTAATGTCCCTGGGAGCTGCCCATAGTGATGTCACAGTAAATGGTACTGAGAGATGCACCATATTGAGGTCACAGAATGTACTGGGAGATTTGCAACATAGTGATATCACACGTAATGTGTCGCAGAGATGCACCATAGAACAGAGGTCAAGTAATGACCGGAGAGATGCCACCATGTGATACACCGTTTTTTTTATCTTTTCTTTTTTGAATGTCCCTGGGAGCTTGCCCCATAGTGATGTCACAGTCATGACCTGAGAGATGCACCATAGTGCTGTCACTAGTAAGGCACTAAGGAAATGCACCATGTGATGTCACAGTATATGTACAGAAGAGATGCCCTAGGATATACAGAATCTACCTGGGGGAAAATGCACATAGTGATGTCCCAGTGATATCCCTGAGGAGAGGAACCATAGTCGTGATGTCACAGTAATGTTACTTAGGAGAAGGAGATGCACCATAGTGATGCTAACATTCTGTACCTTGGAGATCCACCATTGATTACAGTAATATGTAGCAGGAGAGTTGCACCATGGTCGATGTCACTTAATGTAACTTGGAGATGCACCATAGTAGCACAGTAATGTCTCGGGCGATGATGTATGTGATTTGTGACGTAATGTTTTGGAGTTGCACATTAGTGATATCACAATTTATGTACCTGAGAGATGCACTGTAGTGATTTCACAGTAGTAATATGAGATGGAGTTCGCCATAGTGATGTCACGTAATGTACTGGAGAGGCACATAGTGATGTCACAGTAATGTACCTGGGAGATGCAACATCAGTGTTGTCACAGTAATGTATCTTGGGATGGCGCCATCGTGGGTAACCGTATAGTATTGCACCTGAGAATGACCATAATGATCTCAGTTATGTACCTGAGGAGATGCACACGTGATTGTCACAGGATATTATTACAGATGAGAGATGCACCCTAGTGATGTCCAGTTAATGTACCTAGGAGATGCCCCATTAGTGTGTCACAGTAATGTATCTGGGGGATTGACCATAATGATGTCCAGATGATATTAGCAGAGAGATGCACTATGTGATGTCACGTAGGAACCTGGGGGATGCTCCATAGGGATTCACAGTCTGTACCTGGGAGATGCGAATTTGATGACACAGTTATGTACCTGGGAGATGAAACATAGTGATGTCACAGTAATGTATATGGGAGAGCACCATAGTGATGTCACAGTAATGTACCTAGGGGGGCTGCACCATTGTGATGACAAGTATGTACCTGGCCAGATGAACCATAGTGATTGTCACAGTAAGTAACTATGAGATGCACCAGAGTGATGTCACAGTAAGGTACCTGGGAGCTGCACATAGTGATTGTGTCACACAGTAATGTCCTGAGAGATGCCCCGTAGTGGATGTCACAGTCATCTCCCTACGGAGATGCACCATGTGAGTAAAGGTTAGCAGAGACTGCCCATCGTGATGTCCACATAATGTCGGGGAGATGGACACATAGTGATGCACAGTATGTCACCTGGGAGAGGACCATAGTGATGTCCAGTAATGTTTGTGTATACCGGGACAGATGCACCCTAGTGATGTACAGTTAACATGTAGCATAGAGATGCACCATGTGATTGTCACAGTAATATCTTGGGGATGCACATATTATGTCACAGTTACGTACTTGAGAGATGCACCCAAAGTGATGTCACTGTAATATGCCGTTGCGAGATGCACCATAATGATGTCCACCGTAGTGTATTGAGAGATGCACTTAGTGAGGTCACAGTCATGTACCAAGGGAGATGCACATAGTGATGTCACAGTAATCGAGCAGAGAGATGTACCATAGTGATGGTCACAGTATGTACCTGGAGATGCCCCCAGCGATTGTCCCACAGTTACTGTACCTGTGGAGATGCACCCTGTGATGTCACAGTAATGTCCTTGGAGCTGCGCAATAGTGATGTCACCCGTAATGTACCTGCGATTGCAGCATAGTCTGTCACCAGTAAATACTGGAGTTGCACCATTAGTGATTCCCAGTAATGTCCCTAGGAGATGCCCATAGTGCCGTCCCGTCCTGTAGCTGAGGATGCGCCCTCGTGATTGTCACAGTAAGGTACTGAGAGAGCATCATCGTGATTGTTCACAGTAAGTACCTGGGGAAATGCCACCATAGTAATGTCACAGTAATAGTCGCATAGAGAGCTCTGTGCATGTCACAGTCTATATGTCGCCGCGAGCTGCACCATAGTGCTATCACCACTCATGTACCCTAGGGATGCACCATAGTGATGTCACAGTAAAGGTCCCTTGAGATTGCACATAGGGAACGTCCACAGTCATGTTCCTGAGAGCATGCACACCTAGTGCTGTCCCGTCATGGACATGGGAGATGCATCCTAGTGATGTTCCCAGTAGTGATCTGGATATGCACCATTATTGCTGTCACCGTCATATGTAGCATAGAGACGCACAAAGTGATGTCCACAAGTACTATGTAGCTGAAATATGCCTGACCATAGTGACTGTACGTAATGTATCTGGGCGGATGTTCATAGTGATGTCACAGAATGTATTGGGGAATGCACTCGTTAGTCACAGTAATGTCCCTGGGGATGCACATAGTGATTGTAAGTAATGTACTTGGCGATGCACATGGTGATGTCACCGTAATAGTGCGGGAGTTGCTTACATTGAGCCAGTATCTGTGGCCGCCGGTGAACCATGTGATGTCACAGTAAATTGTTCCGGGAAATCCCATAGTGATTCCACAGAATTACCTGATAGATGCCCATATTGAGTCAGAGTAATGCTACCGGAGATGCAACATAGTGATATCCACAGGAATATACCTGAGAGATGCACCATAGTGATGTCACAGTAATTACCTGAGCGATGCACCATTTGTGATGTACAGTAATGGTTCTGGGAGATGGCACAATAGTGATGTCACCAGTCTTGCATGTGAGATGCACATAGTGAGTCCCAGTCATGTGCCTGCAGCTCCCCATAGTGATGCCACGTTGTGTCCATGAGAGATGCACCAAGTTGAGTCACCAGTAATGTACTGGGAGATGCACCATAGTGATGTCACATTAATGTATTGGGGATGCACATAGTGATATCACAATAAAGTACCTGAAGAGAGCACCATAGTGCTTGCCAGTAATGCCGGGAGATGCCCTAGTGTTATCACAGTAATATGGGTGCAGAGGAGGATGCACCACAGTGATGTCACAGTAATTCCCTTGGAGATGACCATAGTGAGTAACAGTAATGTAAATGGATAGAGAACCATAGTGATGTCCCAGTAATGTACCTGAAGATGCACCCATGCGATTTGGTCCCAGTAATGCCCTGATAGATGTTACACCGTAGTGATGTCACAGTAATGTACCTTGGAGATGCACAATGTGATTGTCACCGGTCTGTACTTGATAGATGCAATAGTGAGTGTCCTCGTAAGTACATGATAGATGCACCTAGCGATTGTCGTAATGTACCGGGAGAAGATGCACAATAGTGACGTGCACGTAATGTACCTGGGAGATGCACATAGTGAGGGGCCCATTAATGTATCTGTGAGATGCCACCATAGTGATATCACAGTAATGTACTGGGAGAGGCACAATAGTGATGTCACCATAATGTTCCGAGAGATGCACCATAGTGATGTACATTAATGTACCGGGAGTATGCACCGTAGTGACGTGCCACCCGTTATGTTATGAGATATGGACCCTCGTGTGTCATAGTAATATTACATGGGAGATGCATCATAGTGATGTCACAGGTATGTACCTGGAAAATGACCCTAGTGCTGTCACAGTAATTAATGAGGATGCACAATAGTGTGTAAAAGTTAATGTATCTGGGAGAAGCACATGTAATGTCACAGTAATATGTAGCATAGAGATGCTAATAGTGATGTCACAGTAAAGTCCCTTGGAGATGCACCCTAGTGATGTCAAAGTAGATGTTCCTGAGCGAGTGCACCCTAGTGATGTCACAGTAATGTACATGGGAGTGCTCATAGTGAGGGCACAGTAAGTATCTGGGGATATGACCCATAGTGATGTCCAGGAGTAATCGTAGCATAGAGATTGCACAATAGAGATGTACAGGACTAGAGATGAATATGTACCCATCGTTGATGGTCCCAGTATGTATCGGGGGAGGCATCATTGTGATGTCCGTAATGTACCTGCGAGATGCACCATAGTGATGTCACCGTAATGTACCTGGGAGATGACCTTTAGTGATGTTCACAGTAATGTATCGGGGATGCATCATAGGGAGTGATGTCCCAGTAGCGGTATCTGGGAGATGCACCATAGTGATGTCACAGTAATGTATATGGGGGGGGGGCTTGCCTCATAGTGATGTCACAGTAATGTCCCTGCGGATGCACCATAGTGATGTCACAGTGAATGTATCTAGGGGGATGATCGCTAGTGATGTCACAGTAATCTGTATCTGGGAGATGCACGCATAGTGATGCACAGTCACTGACTGGGTGATGAACCATAGTGATGTCAGTGTATGTACTGATCGATGCAACCATAGGTGATGTCCGGGTAATGTCCTGGGGAGATGAAAACATGTGATATCACAGTAATATTCTGAGAGATGCACATAGGGATGTAACAGGATTTCTACCTGAGAGATGCACCATAGTGATGTCACCCGTATGTTTCTGGGACGCTGCACCTCACTGATGTCACAGTTCTGTACCTGTGCGATGCACAATAGTGATTGTCCCAGTACGTACGAGCAGAGACACCATAGTGCGTCCCAGTATTGTTTTGAGCGTTGAACATGAGTGATGTCACGACAGTTACGTACATGAGAGATGCACCCAGAGTGATGTCACAGTCATGTATCTGGGAGATGCTCACATATGAGTCACTTAATGTACTCTGGGGGATGCCCATAGTGCATCACAATAGGGTAACCTGAGAGTGCACCATTAGTGATGCCCACAGTAAGTACCTTGGAAGATGCAACATAGTGGGATCCCAGTAATCTGTCGGTAAGAGATGCACTAATCGTGTGCTCAAGTATTAATGTATTGGAGATGAACCTAGTGATGATATCACACGTAAATGTCCATGGCACATGCACGTAGTGACGTCACAGTAATGTTACTGAGAGATGCAGAGGCACCATAATGACGTCCCAGTTTCTGTACATGTGAGATGCACGATAGTGATGTTCCAGTAATGGGAGAGTGAGCCTGCGCAGCTGGGCGGAGATGAGGGATTGGAAGGTTGGCAGGGAGGATAGGAGGAGTATTTAATCATGGGCTGGGTATTTCTACTGGGGGAGGAGAACAACAGTGGGTAGGATAGGGGGGATTTGAAAGGGGGGTGGACGTAGAGGTTATAGCAGTGGCAGGGGAAGGGTTGGCCTCATTCTGGCCAGAAAAATTGTAATAAGTTAGGGAGTGCATTTGGTGGGTTAGGGATGAGTAATAGGGGGATTGGAGCTTTAGGGCTTTAAGATAGGGAGGGCTGACACTGGAGGAGTTCCGGGCGAGGATGAGAGAGAAGCGGCCACGCGGGGGGGGGGCCGGCTGGAATGGCTGAGCAGATGCGGTGTGGGGCCAGGAGGGTCACTCGAAGGTGGATCTGAAAAGGCATTGCATCGGGCCCAGACGGCCGCCGGAGAGGCTGAGCCCCTCAGCCTCACCTCAGCGCGGGAGCGCGTCGGGCGGTGGGGTGGAGGAGAGCAGAGGAGCGAACAGGACGTGGCCCATGGACTAAGAAGGCGAGCGGCGACAACAAGTCGGCGCCGTCCGGTGGGATCGGACAGCAGGAGAAGCTGGGAGGCAGGGATCCAGGAGGTCTGCAGCACGTGGGACGGCGAAAGATGGCGGATGTTGCTGAAAATCTTTCGGCGGGAAGGCGCCGGAAGAGGGGGGGGGCGTGGCCAGACGGCCGCCGGAAACCGGAAGGTCGGGGCCGGAAGTGCAGTCAGGAGCGCGGGGGGATCGGCGAGGAGCGGTGCAGCGGTCGCCTCCAGGAGCGCGGAGTGGGGGGGGGAGCCAGGGGAGCGGTGGGAGCGGCTGTCTGCACGGAAGCGGGGGACGGGGCGGGGCAGGCCCCCGTCTCCCAGGGACGCAGTGGGAACAGGCGGTCAGGGGGTGGTTGGAAGGCCAGAGGAGCGGGGGCCAATCTTTGGGAGGAGAAGGAAGCTGCAGCGGGAGAGGGGATGAGGGACTGGCGAGAGTTGGCGCCACGCCAGAGGGTGCAGGGCCAGGGGGCGGAAAAGGACCTGGAGGGGGGGACATGCCGGCGAGTATGGGAAGTGACAGAGCCCGGACGAGGGAGGCCTGCGGGGGAGGAGCTGGCTGGATGGGCTCCCCCAGGAGGGAACGGGCTGGCAGTGAGCCGGGGGTTGACAGTAGAGGGCGGCTTTGGCTGTGTGGGGGCGTCGTGCTCAGGGGGACCCGTACGCAGCAGGGGTAGGGAATATTGTGCGGCTTTCTGCTTGAGCCGCCTGGAGGGATAGAGCGGAATATTTTCAGGCGTGTTCGTCTGTTCTTTTCCCGTTACAGGAAAGGGGCGGCTCAGACCGGGCCATCTTGACGTGTGATGCGGCGGGCAAGCCGGAGCGTGGCGCCGCAGGTAGCGGATTTGCCGCCAGGAGTTCTGGCCAGGACAAGATGGCGTTGGGGGCCAGCGGACATCGGCGGTGGAGGATGTGGACCCGAGCTCGGCGCCGCTAGCGGTGGCTTGCATCTACCAGGTGGGTTTTCAGCTACGTACACACCAGACAGTATACCACATTGGTCAAGGGGTAGCGTGACAGGGGGGGCGGGGGGACTGCCCTGGGAGGGAATTGTACTTGGGGCCGTCGGCCGTTATTACGGATTTGGCAGTTGTGTAACCGTTGAATCCATCTTGGGGTCACAGTTGGGGGGCCCGGTAGGGGCCTGGTGGAGTGAGCGGACAGGCCATCTGGGTAGGGGAAAGAGCGCGGGGCTTTCGGGGTCTGGGGTGGCCACCCGGGTAGTGAAATCGTCAGCGGTCGCTGGAGATGGGGTGCAGGACGGAGAAGGCGGGTCGCAAAAAACGGTGCAGGTCTCGGATTCCGCTACGGAGTCGTCTTTACCTTTGTTTAGGGCCGTTGGGGGGCATTTACCCCCGAGGTGAAGAGAAGGAGATTTGGACGAGGGCACCTCGACATATTTACTATGTTGCCGTTTAGAGCGATTTCGTAGGAGAAATGCGGAGAAGAGAAGGGTAAGAAGGAGAGGAGGAGGGGATGAGACGGAGGCGGATATCGGTTGATCCCGAGGAATTCCGGGAATTGGCTTCATGCCTTAGCGATATGGGTAGTGTAGTAGGGGAGACGCACCCGGAATGTGTCGGGGTGTTTGGTATCTAGAACGATATGGGGCTTAAGAGGATGGGCGGGCATTGCGGGGCTCAAGTACGATGAGCAGGTTTAGGCAGAGAAGGGCGGGTCAGCCACCCTACAATGGGATCACCAGGGCCATTTCCTGTGGATGAGGATTATGACGGCCCTAGCGGGGCAGCGCAGAGGACCAGAGGATCGTTTGCAAACTGCGGGTTCGGGGTCGTCTTCAAGGGGGGCCCGACGGGGCGAAAAGAGTGGGAAAGCTGTCGGGCGGGGTCAAAAAAGGGGGTGCGGAAGTAAAGTCTAATGAGGGGCGGTTTTTGGGGCGCGCTGGTCATATAGACATGAGTGTTCGGGGTTGCGGGGGCGCCAATCACGCTCACAAACTGCTTTAGGAGGACCAAGCCCGGTCAGCACCGAACAGGGGATGGTGTAAAAAGGGGAGACTCCAGGCGGGTAGACGAAAGGAGAAGTGGCTAGAGAATACCCCCCACATAGGAGAAAGGGCAGAGTTATTGTTGTTGGGTTAGTTCGGTTTTAGGTCCCGCTAAGGTGGCGGTGGGGTCAGTTTTGTTAAACACCTTAAGAGTTACGGACATCTGGAGGTGGTAAGGGCGAAGGAAGAAGCTGCGGAAAAGGAGGTGAGCTTGGGGTAGGCTTGTTGGGTCATTCAACAGCCCCCCAAGTGGAGAATTGAGGTATTCGTGGGGGTTTCCTTACGAAGGAGCGGGGAAATAAATACAGACTGATTCATCATCTGTCTTACCCATCTGGGGCATCGGTGAATGATGACATTGATGGGTCTTGCGCGGTATCCTATACCATTCGAGCAGCAGGTGGAGGTTGGGTTGTGATGGTTGGCCAAGAGGGCGCTGATGGCTAAGGGAAGACATTGTTGAATTGCATTTAGGCTGCTGCCAGCAGTACATCCGAATCCATGCATTGATGGGTTGTTGCTTCGGGGGGAATACTATGTAGACGGTGCTTTTGCCTAGGGATGTCTCTTTCGTGTTCTGACTTTGAGGGTTAGCACATTTTTAGAATGGGTAATTAGGAAGTGATGGGTCACCGGGTGATTCCTCTCTGGACGCGTTCCTTTGTGTGGGTCCGAGCAAGGGTTGGGAATGTTGGGTGTTGTTTGCCAGACCTTAAACGATGTGTTCCAACGTTTGGGGTACTCTAGCGGTAGGCTAACCGGCGGGCCTTGACCCCTTGCTTATGTTTTTTGGGGATGAAATTGATCGATGCGATGGAGGTGCAGGTGCCGGGAGGCGAAGTTTGGAGGACTTGCGTATGAGGGGCACGACGAGCTGGTTAAGACACAGATTCTTTACGAGCTTGCAATCACTTGTGGGGGCCGTTGAACTTTGCATGACGTATCCGTGGAATGGGCGAGGGTTTTTTGTAGGAGGCCTTGGCTAAGGCACAGCGGGGGTGGGTTAGGGTCCGGAGTTTCTGACAGATTGAGGCCCGTCCTGCGGCATGCTCAGCGGGGTATCTGGGATGACTTCTTCTTGCCAGTTATAACGGCACGACATTTGTGATGGCGCCACAGTGTGCGAGTTGTCGCTCTGGCTCTATTCCCGATTGCTGCAGGACGGTTGGTTTGGGGCCTTTTGTCACGGGGAATGGACTGTGGGCGAGGGTGGCCCGGGCCTGGGTTGAGAGGTAGGGATCACAAAAAATATTGGCTGGATTGTTTCCCCATCATTGTCTCCGTTGCGTTGGGGGCACACAGCTGGGAACCGTGCGTCGTGTTCCACATTGTGCCACTCTCGGCAGTAGTGGAGCGTCCTTCATCACCAGTCAGTTCCTTCCGCCGCCCCCGTGCTCATCATTCTGCCGGCATTTGGTTGTCTTGTGCTTAAGATGGCCATCCTTGTTTAGGTGTGCCTGTCCATGGTGGGGCCCCTCGATGCCGATGCATTGTCTGTCTACCCAGTTTTAGCCAGCTGTTCGGGAGAGGTCTGGCGCCAGCGCGCGGCCAGGAAACCCTGGTCCGTCCGGCAGGCACCTGTGGGCTTTCGTTGTCCGTTTCCATGCTTGGCTACAGCTGTTTCACGCGTCCGCCGGCTACTGGGAAGCTGCCGACAGGTTTGGACGAGTTGGTTTTGTTTTCCCAGCTGGTTGGGTGGTCCTGGGCCGCCAGGGAGACTGGAGCGAGACGAGGACACAATAGCGGCTTGGATCAGTGTTCTGCGTTCTGGCATTAATGTTGCCCGAGGGTGTGGTGTCAGGGTCTGTGATACAAGCCCCTGGTCGGCCTATTGCCCTTTTTGTTTCAACTGCTGGGGGGGGACGCTTCCCACCTCCAGCTTTTTGGTTTGCGGCCGGCGCTCTCCGGGGTTGTCCGCCCCCGAGCGTGGCAGACCAAGCTGCCGGAAGGCCGCGTGTCTTTTGCGTGTTGCCGCCGCTTAATGTATGCATTGGGCGCCGTGTGCCCCCCGTTCTCGGCGCGCTTGTTGTTTCCGGTTTGGGCTCTTCCATGGGCCTTTTTGGAGCTTTCCGTCTTGGGGAATTAGTTCTCCCCGTCTCGGCCGCGGGCCAGAGTGGGGGGGGGAGCCCGCTCCCGACCTGTTCCGAGGTGGCTAGGCTTACATATCTGGTTGTTCGGGTCATAAAACGGATAGGAGGGCCGCGGGTCATGCTTCAGCATTCACAGCTTCGGCGGCTGTGGTCTTTTTGTCCAGGTCTTGGTTTATGAAAGATTTTGGAAGTCGGCAGCCAGGGGCCAGTGTCGTACTACGTGCATGAGGCTGGTTTGGCCTCTCGCCGTTTCAGTTATGTAGCGGTTTTCAGGGGTTGTTGGCTAGGATTGGGTTATGTGGGGGCATATAAGTTTTATTCCTTTAGGACTGGGGCAGCCACGGAGGCGGCTTAGCTGGGGTATGAGGGACAGAGGAGATTATGAGGATCGGCCGCGGGAGTCGCAGCAGATTCAAATCGTTATGTCCGGCCTGGATGGTGAATAAGGGATGTTGATGTATAGTCGGGGAGGTCGGGGTGTTTTGTGGCTGTTTTGAATTCTTTTGGTTTAATTTCTCAGGGGCAGGAAAATGTGTTTATGGGTTTGGACATTCTTTCGTTGCTTACTGGGCAGAGGAGAGGAGGGTAACGCTTCGCTTTGGGTCGGTCTTTGGGTTGCACCCGACCAGGTGAGGGTACCTGGTGGGTTTCGGGGCCTTACGTGGCCGCCGGTGCGGCCTAAGCTGAGGATGATGTTTTCGCAGATGAGGCCCCCGCATGTGTTGTGTGTTGCTGTCGGGGACATGGACATTGGGCAGTTCCACTGCGTCCTCTTCGTTCAAAGACATACGAGGGCTTCGCTATTGCTTATGGGACATTGCACAGGTCTGAATTGGTTGTGTGGTCGGGACATCATAGCGTTGCGTTTGAGGAATGCTGTGTCCGATGTCGGCGCTGAAACAGGTTGCAGAGTGCCAACGTGACTTAGGCGTGTTGCCCCAATTGGTGAGAACTGACGGTGGATTATGGTTGTTCGCCACACCTGCTGGAGAAGAAAACCGTTCCCCGGGTCCGGGACGGGTGCATCTGACTGAGGTTGGTTGGAGTGTTTTTAACGTTCTGTTTGTCCGAGGTGAGTTGATTAGTGTCTGAGGGTGTGGGGGCGAAGCATGTGATTAGGGGGTCAAGGAGGCATGCTGGGGGTTCTTGGCTAACCGACCGTGGTGCATCTATAGTGTGGAGTTTACAAAAAAGGTAGCACAAATTATCATGTAAGGTGCTGTTATTGAAGTGAGGTTGGTGGTTTTTTTTCTCTTGGATCGTTCCAGGGAATGGTTGTTTTTCATTGTCTCCGAGTTGGTTTGTCTAGGGCCACATTTCGTCGCCATTTGTAGGAGGTTGGGGCACGGCAAAGTGGAGGTGGTGGTGTGGCTCTGTGCGGAGAGCGTGCATTTTATGGTTATGGAGACAATGAGGTGCGGGTAACGTTGGTTGGTCAGGTGTTTTAAAATATAACTACTTCGGTGTTGCAAGAATTGATGTCTTCTTATGTTGATGATTTTATTATTATGTTAATAGGTTTCGTGTTTCAGATTTTCACCTTTACCGAAAGAGCTGGGACCCTGTACCTTTCCCTAAAAAAGTGTTGTGTTTATTTGTAGCTAGGTGGTGGTCCGGCTAGGGGGTCTTGTGGGTCCTTCCCGGGGTTGCCGAACGCGGCCATGGATTTTCGGTCATGGGGGGAGCGGAGGCCTGTCGCAGCTGGGCGAGAGAGCTGGCTGCCAGGTTGGCAGGGGGGACGTTATAATACCATGGTGGAATTTCAATTGGGGGAGGAGAACAACCGTGGTAGGGATTGTGGGGATTTGAAATGGGGGTGGACGTGTAGGTTATTTAGGGTGGAAGAGGAAGGTTGGCCTCATTTGGCCCGCAAAAAATTGTCCCACCACCCTCCCTAGTATGTGTTACAGGTGAACTTAGGTGTTTGGGGAGTGGGGATACAAGTAGAAAAATCTTCTGTCAGGCGGGGTTTTTAGGGAGTTTAGGTTGTATGATTGTAAGGTGGCGGGTTCTTGGCAAACAGCCGTGGGTGCATCTAAAGTGTGGTGATTTACAAACGCGTAGCCGACAATTATCTGTAAGGTGAAGGTCTGAAGTGAGGTTGGTGGTTTTTCCCTGGGTTCGTATCAGGGGAATGGTTGTTTTTTCATTGTCTCCGAGTTGTTGGTCTAGGGCACAATCTCGTTCGCCATTGTGTAGGAGGTTGGGGCAAGTGGAGCGGGGGGTGGCTCTCGTGCGTGAGCGGGCATTTTATGGTGGATTATGGAGACAATGAGGAACGGTGGTTTGGTTTCATGTTTTAAATTCATACCTATTCCGAGTTGTTGCCAAGACTCTGCTGTCATCTTAGTGATGTATTTTATCTTAGGTTAATATATGTTTCTTGTTTTCCGATTTTCAACACATTCAATAAAGAGCTGTGACCATTCACCTTTCCAATCTAATAAATGTGTCTGGGTTTTATTTGTAGCAGGTTGGTGGATCAGGCTAGGGGGCTATTGTGGTCCATCCTTGGGTGACGAACTCGCAGCCATGGCTGGTCATGTACCTTTGGGAGATGCCACCATAGTGATGTCCACATTAATGTATCTGGGGGAGTTGCACCTAGTGAGTATCACAATAGGGTACCTGAGAGACGCACCATAGTGATGCCCCCCAGTAATGTACCTGGGAGAGCACCATAGTGTTTCCAGTAATATTAGCTAAGAGATGCACGATAGTGATATGTACCTTCATCGTATTGGAGATGCCACCATAGCGATCTCCCAGTAATGTACCTGTGAGATGCTACCTCGTAGATATCACGTAATATACTGAGAGAGTGCGACCATAGTGAGTCCAGGGCTTATTACCGTGAGATGCTCCTCGGATGTCACAGTAATGTTTCGGGGAGATGCGACCCTAATTGAGTCACAGTTATGACAGGTGAGATGCACCATAGTGATTGTCCGCAGTTCATGTACCTGACAGCTAACCATAGTGAGTCACTGTATGTTGCTGCGGTTGCTCCCCCTTGTGAGGTCACGTCTGTACATGAGAGAGGCACTCGTGATGTCCACCGTAAAGGTACCTGGGATGACTGCCCATAGTGATGTAATTATGTATCTGGGGGCTGCATCCATAGTGATATCACCAAGGGCTACTGATGAGATTGCACCATCGTGATGCACCGTAGTGTTACCTGGGGAGATGCCATGTGTTATTATCACAGTAAATGTAGATAAGAGATGGCACCATAGTGATGTCACAAGTAATGTATTGGGAAGATGGACCATGTAGTGATACTCCTCCATCATGTTCCTGGGAGATGCACCATAGTGCGTCCCGTTACTGTTCCTGAGAGATTGCAGCCACTTTGTGATGTCACAGTCCTGTAGCGGGCGATGCCCACCGTAGTGCGTCACCTATGTTACTGACGAGCTTGGACATAGTGTGTCACAGTAATGTCCATGGGCGGAGCCTCATCTGAGTCACAGTACTGTCCTGGGAGAGCACCCTACAGTGATGTAACCGTCTGTAGTGGGCATTCAACATAGTGATGTCCCCAGTAAATGTACCGGCGAGCTGAACACTGTGTGTGTGTGTTATGTAACCCGTAATGTCTCTGGGAGATGCACGATAGTGAGTCACATCCTGTCCGATTAGATGCCCCTCGTGATGTTCACAGTACTTATACCTGAGAGAGATTGTACCATTCGTGATGTTCACAAGTGATTCTACCTGCGAGTGACCATAGTGATGTCACAGTAATTTGTTTCTGGGCGAGCACCATAATGATGGTCACCCCGAGTTATGTACATGTGAGCTGGCACCATAGTGGCCTTTGGGGTCCAGAGTAATGTAATGACAGATACACATAAGTGATGTCCACCGTAGTTTGCGAGGGACACCATAGTGCTGTCCAGTATGTATGGAGATGCACCATAGTGATGTTGTGCCCCCCGCCCTGTACTTGGGACGGTGCACCATAGTGATGTCACTCCTGTAGTTGGGGTATGCCCCCTAGGTGATCGTCCCCCCCTCTGGCCTGAGCGATGCCCATAGTGATGCCCCCGTCCTTCCCTGGGCGTGCCCCATCGTGTTCTCCACGTAATATGTAGCTGCGAGCGGCCCCCTCGTGGATGTCCAGTACTGTACCTTGGCGCTGCACCCCTATGTGCTGTCACTGACTGTCTCTGGGCGGTGCCCCATAGTGAGTCTCCCCGTCCCTGTCTGGGCGGGCTGCCCCCCCTGTAGGAGTCCCGTCGTCCTGTTCCCTGCGCGATTGCACCCATAGTGCTGTCCCAGTACGTACCTGGAGCTGCCCCGTATAGTGCGTCCCCGTCCGTCACTGAGCGAGTCCCTCGGAGTGGTGTTCCCGTCCTGTCCCTGGGAGATGCCTCTCCGTGATGTCCCCGTACTGTCCCTGGGCGCTGCCCCCCTCATCGTGAACGTCACAGTAGTCCTGGGCCCCTCACCCATTAGTGCGTCCCATCCTGTTATTGCGCCTGCCCCCCTCGGCTGTAACAGCCTGTATCTGGGTGATGCCCGATAGTGCTGCACAGCACCCTGTCGCATCGCGCTGCTGTCGTGAGGTCCACCGCATCTGTTAGTGTCCGAGGCACCGCTCGTGCTGTCCCGCGTCATGTTCTGGGGAGATGCCTCATAGTGATGATGTCACCGTTCATGTAACTGGGAGGAATTGCACCCTCGTTATGTCCCACGACGTCCTGGGCGCTGCCTCTCGTGCTGTCCAGCTAATGTCCCCGGGCGCGCTGCCCCTAGTGATGTCCCCGTCGTGTCCGGCCGCTGGGACCATAGTGCTGTTCCCCGTCCTGGAGCGTGGGCGCTAGCACCCCCTGATGTCAAGTCCGTTCGGAGAGCTGCCCCTAGTGATGTCACCCCGTCCTGTCCCTGGCAGATTGTCCCCTCGTGCTGGTCACCTTAATGTATTGGCGCTGCACCCCCAGCTGCTCTCCCGTTACTGTACCTGCGAGTTGCCCCCTAGTGCCGTCACAGTCATGCCTCCTGGCGCTGCCGCATTGGGATGCCCAATCATGTCCATGGGCGCATCCCTAGTGGCTGTCCCCGTACTGTCCCTAGAGACTGCATATTGTGCTGACCAGTCCTGTCTGGCGATGCCCCCTAGTGATGTCACAGTCCTTGTTCATGACGAGATGCAATAGTGATGGTCACAGTTAATGTACTGGGAGAGGCCCTCTGTGCCGTCACCGTATGGCTTCCTGCAGCTGCCCCCTGTGATGTGTACAGTAATGTATCTGGGGGATGCCCCCCGGGCACTCTCCGTATCTGCCTGGGAGCTTACCCTCGTGATGTTCCAGTCATGTAACCTGCGCGCTGCCCATAGTGAGGTACAGGATGTATTCTGGGGCGATGCCCCTAGGCTTCACAGTCATGTCCTGAGAGATGCACTTTGTGATGTTACAGCCATGTCTCCTCTGGGCGCGGCGATTCCCCCTAGTGATGTCCCGTATGTCCTCCCAGATGCACCCGGAGTATTGTTCCCCGTAAGGTCTCCTGGGCGATGCCCCCCTTGTGCTGTCTACAGTAATGTTCTGCGCGAGGACTATTGTGTGTTCCCAGTACTGTCTTTGGAGGTTCCCCATCGTGTGCTGTCATGCCGTTCCGTGCCTGAAGCGCAGTTGGCCGTCATGTGCTGGTCACAGTACGTGTACCGTGGGAGACTTGTTTCCCCGTCGTGCGGTCACAGTAATGTACCTGCGAGACCCGCCCCATCGTGATGTAACCGAATGTATCTTCTCTATTGCCTCATAGTGAGTCACCATACTATGTAGCTGCCCGCTGGCATCCAGAGTGATTTGTCACACGTAATGTATCTGGGGCTATGCCTTAGTGACTGTGTCCCGTGCATGTACCTGAGGAATGACCCAACTAGTGACTGTCCCCCCGTAATGTCATTGAAGAGCGCCCCATATGATTCTCCTAGTAATGATCCCCGGACCGATGCCACCTAGTGACTGTCATTCATGTATTGGGAGCTGCACGTCCCCATAGTGATATTCCAAGTAAGTACCTGAGAGTTGCCCATCGTGACGTCACAGTCATGTTACTGCAGCGATCCAAGGTGTGGTGAAGTCACAGTACTGTACCTGGGCGTTCACCCTAGTGCTATCCCGTTATGTAGCCTGTGAGAGCACCATCGTGCTGTCACAGCCATTTGGTACCTACCTGAGAGATGCACTATTGTGACTATCCCCGTCATGTATCTGGGAGATGCACTTAGTGATGTCACAGTAGTCATGTTCTGCGCGAGTGTACCATCGTGCGGTCACAGTACTGTTAACCTGGGTGTGCTGCACCCCTAGTGAGGTCAACCCCAAAAGGGTAACGTCCTGAGAGATACCTCGTGAAAAGATCGCACCTCCTTGTACCTGGGAGATTTCACATCGTGATTATGTCACAGTTCCTGTACCTGAGAGACTGTATCCATCGTGAGTTTGTAAGACAGTATGTATCGTGGGAGATCGCACCCTAGTGACGTCACAGTAAGTCTCGTTTGCACTATTGTGATGTTAATTAATGTCCCTGGGAGATGCACCATAGTGACATCACAGTAATGTTCCTGCGGCTGCACACCATTCGTGATGTACGAGTAATGGCCATGCGAGTTGCCTATGTGCTGTTACCAGCTATGTACCTGGGCGCCTGCACCATGTAGTCCATCCCAGTTGTTTTCCCGAGCGCGCTGCACCATAGTGCTATCACTAGCTATGATGACGCTGGGATCGCCCCATTGACCAGTCACCGTACGTTCTGCGAGGCTGCCACCATTGTGCTGTCACGAATGTACTTGGGAGATGCCACTTAGTGCCGTCCCAGTACTAAGTCCTGGGAGCTTCCCATTCTGAGTTAGTCACAGTAAGTACCTGAGCGCGCCCCCTAGTGAGTTACACAGTCAGGTATCTGGATATGCACAAGTCGACTGTGTGCACCAACATTGTCGCCTCGAGCTCCCCCCCCTAGTGATTGATCGCCCGTAAATTCGCTAGAACGATGACACCATCTGTGATGTTACACGCCTGTCTTTAGAGAGAGACGCACCAAAGTGCATGTCCCCAGTAATTACTGGGACAGCCCCATAGTGAGTCCCTGTACTGTCCTGCAGCAGCTAGAGATGCACTTAGTGATGATCACAGTAATGTACCTGGGAGATTCACCATAGTATGTCAGAGAATGTACCTGGGAGATCGCAACATAGTGATCTCCCCGTATTCTACCTGAGAGATGCCCCCTAGTGATGTCACCCGTATTGTATCTTGGGGAGCACATAGTGCTTCACAGTCTGTACCGGAGCTGCACCCATGTGCTGTCACCTTATGTTCTGGGCGATTGCCCCTTAGTGCTCTCCCATACTGTACCTGAGCCGATGCACTAGTGGGAGTCACCGTACTGTATCTGGACGATGCACCATAGGGACGTCACCACTTGTTCCTTAGAGCAAGATTGCTCCCTAGTGCTGCTCCCAGTACTGTACTGGGCGATGCCACCATAGTGCCGTACAGTACTGCTCGGCGAGCTGCACCCATAGTGAGTCACCGTCCTGTACACGTAGCTGCCCCTCGTGCTGTCACAGTAATGTCCCTGGGAGAGCCCCTGAGTGGCGTCCCTGTAAGTGTTCTCCTGAAGCGGTATGCACCCTAGTGATGTCACCGTCATGTCCTTGGAGCGGACATAGTGAGTCCAGTAATGATTCCGGGCGATGCACCCTTGTGCTGTCACGTAATACCTGGGAGAGCCCCCTCGTGATGTCACAGTTCGTCCCTGGGCGCTTCACCTCGTGTTTCATCCTCGTACTGTACCTGAGAGATGCCCATAGTGCTGTCCCCGTACTGTCTCTTGGCTCTGCGACTCGTGCTGTCCGTAATATGTAGCATAGCGCGTCGCACTGTCAGTGCTGTCCCGTAATTGTGCTGCCGAGATTGCCACCCCTCGTAAGGTCACATGTAATGTGGCCGGAGCTGCCCCAATCGTGATTCCCTCAAGTCTGTACCTTGGGAGCAGAGCACCCTACTGCTGTTACAGTTCAATTTGTACTGGGCGATGCACACCTAGTGCTGTCTACAGTGAATGGTCCAGGCAGTAGCTTAATACAGTTGAATGTCCCCGTTATAGTGTCGCCGGAGGTGCACCATAGTGATGCGTACAGTTGTCCCTGGAAATCACCCTAGTGATGTCCCAGTCCGCCCTGGGGCAATGCCACCATGTGACCCTGTCACAGTACATGTTACCATGGAGATTCACCCAATAGGAGTGTCCAGAGAAGTACCTGAGAGCTGCACCTCGTGATATGACAGTACTTATACCGCGAGTGACACCCATAGTGAGTCACAGTTAATGTCTCTTGGGATGCCCTCGTATGCCCCAGTAATGGTTTCTGGGCGAGGCACAATCGTGATATCACAGTACTATACCTGAGAGATGACTAGTGAATGTCACCGTCTGTACCTTGGGGTGTGCAACCCTCGTGCAAGTGTCAACCGTACTGCTTTCTGGAGATGCCCCAATGTGATGCCACAGTTATGTCCCTGTGCCGAGGACCCCCATAGTGATGTCTCGGCCTGTCCCTGCCAGCTGCCACATCACGTGAGTCCCGTACCGTTTCTGAGAGTGCACCATAGTGATGTCCCAGTTTAGTGTCTCGAGTGGGAGCGCTGCCCCCCCTCGTGCTGTCCCCCGTCCTGTCAACCTGGGCGCTTAGACCCTCGTGCTATCACCTACGGTCCCTGAGCGTGCACCATAGTGATGTCACCCGTACGGTACCTGGGAGATGACCCCTCGTGCCCCCCGTCATGATGTTTCTTGAGTGAGCGCTGCCCCCTGTGACGTCACCAGTAACAGTTACACCTGGGAGCTGTGTCCCTCGTGAGTCCCTGAGTCCTCTTCCTCTGGGAGCTTGCCATAGTGCTGTCACCGTACCTGTACCTGAGAGATGCCCCCCCTAGTGCGTAACAGGTAAGTATCTTGCTCTGCACCATGTGCGTCACCCAATTCTGTCGCAGCGCGAAGCACCTCGTGCTGTCCCAGTATATGTAGCTGACAGAGTTCCCATTGTGAGTGTCCTGGTCATGTATCTGGGGGGATGCATCCTCGTCTGTCACAGTAATGACCTGGAGCTGACCCCTCTGTGCTGTCATCCGTCATGTACCTGGGACCATGCTACATGGTGATTGTCCCGGTCAGGTACCTGAGAGTTGCACCCCTGTGACTGTCACAGTACTGTATTTGGGGATGCACAAGTGATGTCACAGTATTACCTTGGGCGCTTTACCATAGTGATGTCAGGGTAATCCCTGTGGAGATTGCAACATCGGATTGACTCACAGTAATATTACCTGGATGGGAGCACTCATATGTGATTCTGCACGAGTAATGTCATCTTGAGGGGCATTGTCCCCTGGTGATGTCCCCGTCACTACCCTTGATAGATGAACCATGTGACGTCCCCGTACTGTTTGAGAGATGCACAATAGGGCTATCCCAGTACTGTACCTGGAGCGATGCACCCTAGTGATGTAACATTCCTGTATCTGGGGAGATGCCCCTTAGTGATCTCCCACAGTAATGTTACCGAGAGATGCACTCTTGTGAGGTCACCGTACTGTTGTATCTGGGAAGATGCCCATGCCGTGCCGTCCCCCCTTGTTCCTTCGCGCTGGGCCCCTGTCGTGAACTGTGTTCAGCCGTCACTGTACTGGGACGATGCACCATAGTGACGTCCCCGTCATGCTCTGAAGATGCACATAGTGATGTCAGTGAATGTACCAAGTAGAGCCACCTCGTGATGTCCCGTCATGTACCGGGAAGATGCACGCATCGTGATGTACAGTTTTTTTTTAAAACGTGTTCCCTGAGAGCTGCACCTAGGGATGTTCCACAGTAATGTACCTGTGGAGAATGACACCCCTCGTGAGCGTCACAGTAATGTGTCCCGGGAGATTCCCATACGTGATGTCACCCAGTATGTACACTGCGCGAGATGCATGCTGCCCCCATCGGTTAGGGCTGGGTAACAGTCAGTCTCTTGCTCTGCACCGAGTGCGCCCGTTCCTTATGTGACAGAGAGCACCCTAGGATTGTCCCGTACTCGTCGCTGCAGCTGCACCCTAGTGACTGCGTCACAGTAATGTACCTTGGGCGCTGCCCCCTGTGCTGTCTCCGTCATGTCCTTGGGCGCATGCACCATCGGTGCTGTTTCTCCGTCATGTACCTGGGAGATGGCCCCACCCCTAGTGCTGTCCCGTAATGTACCGGCGAGTTGGCGAGTTGTTTCCTATTGATGTCACAGTATATATGTCGCAGGAGGTGCACCTCGTGCGTCACAGTAAGTCGGGAAATGCCCCCCATAGTGATGTCACAGTAATGTACCTGGGAAATGAACCCTAGTGATGTCACCAGTGGGTTTACTGGGAGATTACCACAGGAATGTCAGGATCTGTGAATAAGAGAAATGACCTGAGAGCTGACCCATCGTGCTATGAAAGTACTCATCCCTGAGAGGTGCCCCCTAACATAGTGATTGTCACAGTAAGGTTTCTTGGGATCACCATAGTGATTGTCCAACAGTAAGTGTTTCTGGGAGATGCACATAGTTGATGTTCGTCACAGAGCTAATATACTGAGAGGTGCCCCATAGTGATGTTTCGGTAATGTATCTTGGGGTATTGCACCATCGTGATGTCACGTCGTACTGTTGTTTTTCTTCTCATTATATCATTCTACCCTCTGTGCCCATAGTGTGAGTCACAGTATGTACACGTGAGATGCCACCCAATTTGAGTCCACCCAGTATGTACTTGACAGATGCAACCATACGTGATGTCACAGTACATGTCATCTGATGAGTGGCCACCATAGTGATGTCCAGTTTGTCATGAGAGATTGCACCCTAGTGAGCTGTCCCTCCGATAGTGCCTGGGAGAACTGCACCATACGTGCTATCAAATACGTTACCTGAGAGATGCAACCATACGTGCTGCCACCGTAATGTACCTGGTCGCAAGATGCCCCATCGTGATGTCACAGTTTAAAGTACTGGGTAGTTTGAGCCAAAGTGCTGTCACACAGCTCATGTTCCTGGTGAAAGACCAGTAGTGATGTCCAGTAATGTAGCCTGAGAGTACACCTAGTACTGTCACAGTAAGTTACAGGAGCTGGCCCCTGTAGTGTTGCTACAGTTAATATGCCGCTAGGACGAGACCATAGTGTTGTCACCGTCACTGTACCATTGGAGCTGTGCCCCTAGTGCAGTGTCACAGCAATGTACATTGGAGCTGCACCTCGTGATGTCACCATAATGTGCCTGGGCGATTCCCAATAGTGATTGTTCACATGTAATGTCCCTGTGCTAGATGCGCCCTATGATGTCCACCGTACAGTCATGTAACAGAGCTAGCCGACTGAACGCAGTTAGTGATGTACAGTCTGATTTCTGAGCGATGCACCATAGTGCATCCAAGTAATGTCCTGGGCGATGCACTCATAGTGAATGCACAGTAATGTATCATGCTCATAGGACGTCGCAGTCATGTTACTGATACGATTGACCACAGGTGTCACAGTACTGTTACTGAGCGATGCCACCATCTATCGTTGATGTACAGTAATGTACCCTGGGCGATTACTCTCGTGAATGTCACTAGTACTGTGACTGCTGCGAGATGCCCCATCGTGCTTGTATCCCACGTAATGACCGGGGAGGCTGCTCCCTCGTGATGTCCAGTAGTAATGGAAGATGGTCTAGAGTGATGTCCCAGTAAATGTACGCTGAGTTGTGTTCATATTGCGTCACAGTTATATGTAGAGCGAGGTGTACCATAGTGATGTCACCGTAATGTCCGCTGAGGATGCACCATAGTGAGGTCACCGTAATGGTACCTGAGAGATGCACCTAGCTAATCACAGAATATACCTGAGAGCACCCTCGTGATGTACAGTAATGTTTTGGGAGATGCACCATAGTGACTTTCGTCACAGTCTCTGTCATGTTGGAGCGCCCCTGAGTGATGTCCCAGTATGTACCTGACAGTGCACCATAGGTGACTTTGTCACAGTAATGTTTCTGAGGTTGTCACCATAGTGCGTCACAGTGTGTGTACATGAGAGTACACCAAAGTGATGTGTACTAGACTGTTCCTGGGAAATGCACCATACGTGATGTCACAGTAATGTACCTGAGAGTACACCCATAGTTTAATGTCACAGTAATGTACCTAGGCGCTGCCACCCCTAGTGTTATTACAGTACTCTGAGCTAAGAGATGTACCCTAGTGATGTCACAGTAATGTACCTTGGAGCGGCAACATCGTGATCTGCACTGTATGTTTACAGGGGCGCCCATGCTACCATAGGGCAGTTACACTCATTGTCTCCTCGGGCAGATTGACCATGTGATGTCACAGTAATGTACCTGGGATCGAGCCCATGCGTTGAGTGTCCCTAAGTACCTGATAGATGCACCATAGTGCTGTCACAGTATGTACATGTGAGATGCACCATAGTGCATGTCCCCAGTGTAATGTAGACCTGACCCCAGAGCACCCGTGATCCAGACACCCGTAAGTTTATGCCGAACGTTGCCCCCAGTGCTGTCCCAGTTATGCATCAAAGAGCGGTACACCCAAAAGTGACTTAGTTCCGTCCTGTTCCTGGGCATAATGCACCATGAAGGATGAACATGTCAACAGTACGTACTGCGAGTTACCCCCTCCTGAGTAAGGAATGTCCCAGTAATGTACCTAGTGGAGCTGTCACCATTGAGCTGTTATATACCGTAATTGCTAGCTAAACAGATGCACCATAGTGATGTCACAGTAATGTACGCATTGGTAAGCGGATGCACCCTAGTGAGTGTCACAGTAACTGTGTACCTTGGAGATGCACCCAATAGTGATGTGCACATGAGTATGTCACACCTGGGAGATTCACAATAGTGCTGACTCCGTCCTGTACCTGATAGCTGCCCATCGTGCTTTGTCCCAGTAAAGTACCCTGGATAGATGCACCATAGTGATGTCACGGTCAGTTCTGAGAGATGCCCCATAGGATAATCCGAGTAATGTTCCTGGGAGCTGGAACCATACGTGATTGTCACATCTCGATGTATCTGGAGAGAGCACCATAGTGATGTCCCTTCACTCGAAGAATGTACTCTGCGAGGAATGCACATCGTAGCCCAGTGGTGTCACAGTAAGTTCCCTGAGAGATGACATAATTGATGCACAGTAAAGTACTGGGAGAATTTACCATATGGGGGACCGTACACGAGTTATAGTTCTGATGATATTGCATACAAGAGTGAGGTGCACAGTAGGTTACTGCATGGACAGCGATGCATCTTCGTTGTGTTCTGCACAGTTTAACTGTCCCTGGGAGAGTCCCATAGTGATGTCACAGTAATGTACCCGAGAGATGCCACATAGTGATTGGGTACGAGTATCCTGTACCAGGGGCGAGTCTTCGAACCCATAGTAGAGGTCACCTGCTACATGTAACTGGAAGAGTGCGACCATGGTGATGTGCACGAATGTCCGGAGAGGTTGCTCATATTGATGTCACAGAGTATATGTCAGCGCGAGGTGCCAACTAGTAAGTCCACAGTAATGTACTGAGAGAGCACCATCGTGATGTCGCAGTACTCTGTACTTGAGAGATGACACTTGAGTGGAGTTCTATTCAC